>JAULUF010000012.1:20060000-20062500 GCA_031834385.1 Semotilus atromaculatus
AACCCAGCATTTTTTAGAGCGTAAATGGATCGCTATTGTAAAGTGTTGCCAAAAATGTGTTAATATCAATATATGTTTATTATACATAATAGTTCAACTTATTTATGGTTGGGTACAGCTTAATTTAATAGTGTCAGCCCAACTAATTAGCAATGTTTTGGACCAACTTATTTACTTAATTTGCATTCAACTCAATTAAATATAGTTGAACTCCACTTATTTCACAGTATAGCTTTGATTATGAAGCACGATGTGCTCATATCTTTGGCATGAGTCAGACTCTGCTGACATTGTTCTTGTGTTTGCAGGGTTCCTGTTGTTGGGTTCGTCTCAGATGATGTGTTTCCTGTTGGGTTTGCTGACGATGGGTGTCGCTCACGCTGTCATCACTGTTAAAGGGACACACCTGGCCAGTCACGGGGCGCTCAGCGAGTCTCCGGCCTGGGCGCACTTCTGGGCCGTCTTCTTCATCGAAGTGAGACACAATACACACTAGAGATTCAATTCACATTTATTTGTATAGCGCTTTTCATAATACACATAGTTTCAAAGCTGCTTAAGGCAATGTGGAAGAGTTCATATTACAATTTAGAGTGATCTGTTATCAGAGGTAACTGTTTCAGAAATGTACATACAAAATCACAGTTAGGGATTTTATATAAAAAATATATTAATTTAAACAATGTAATAATTTAAGGCAGAAACAATGAGCTCATTGAAGTAATAAATACTTGCATAACAAATGACCATGACATTTTTACAATGAGTTTGCTGGAGAAATGAAATCAATCAACATAGTGAATATAGGGAAATAGATCCTTGCAAAAGAACATGATAATATTATCTGAAAAATATCTGTTTTACCATTTAATATTATTAATATTGATACTCCCACAGTACTTTTTCATGTCCATTTTTCAAAATGTTGTAGTGCAGCTCATTCTCTGCGACATGAAAACTGCATAAGAATGGAAAGAATTTAACTGATTAATTCTTCATGAATTAACTTTGAGATTAACAGGATTTAGATTCATTTACATCCTCTCAAGAATGTAAAAGAGTCATAATGCTCATCATGGTAACAGACTGTACACACACATAATGTGGCACAAAAGTCAACTGGTGAAAAAACTGGTTTGATTTTGAAATTGGTGGGGATGGGGACTTCAATATATAAATATATTTTAAGTTTTGATCGAAATTATTGCTAGGGATATCCCAGCAAACAAATTTAGGTTCTGGGAACGTTAGTCTTTGGTTCCCAGAACGTTCCTAAAACTTTCCCTTAAGGTTAGGGGAACGTTCCCGGTAAGTTCTCCTTACGTTATAAAAATGGAACCTAAAAATAACCTGGAACGTTCCTATAACGTTCTTGTTTGGTTCCCAAAAAAATAACCACATGGGACCATTTGGGAATGTTAGGGGAACGTTCTGTGTTTGCTGGGATATCGGTGTCACTGGATATTGGAATACTGGAATTCTACGCCCCTGTCCTGAACAAACCAGAGCCCAAACCAAACACAAAGTAACCCGGAGAAAGACCTCTCTCTCAACACTAGCCAGCCTAACCTTTTATCGAGGGATAAACAGGTGGACATCGTTCCCTTCATGAGTCTCCTGCTCAGACACTGGCCGGCCGTAGCTAGAAGAGTAGAGGGACTAAAATGAACTGTTCTGTCAGGTGTGCGGCTCGTTCTCTGCGCGGGCTGGTGTTCAGGCTCATGTGAAGATGCATCACGCTCACACTAACGTGATCGGCCTGGGAGACTCCAGCACGTGGAGAATGCCTTTCCTCCCTCGATCCGTCTACCTGTTCATCGCTCCGCTGGCCGTCCCCGTCATCACGCCTGTCGTCGCCGTCGGTGAGTCTCTCCGTTATGATGAGGAGAGATCAATCTTACGTGCTCCTAAATGATGTTTGTGGAGACCTCCTCCTTTAAACATCAGAAATGTTCTGACTAGCAGTGATTTTGGGTAACACTTCATTTTGATGGTTCCTTTTGAACGGGCTAAGTTACTTTGCAACTATATGTCAACTAACTCTCAGTGGAGTATTAGTAGACCGTCTGCTTAATATCTGCATATACTTTATTGTGATGCTCCTCCAACAGACCCTCTACTGACTATGAGTAATTTTGCAACTCACACTCAGTAATTTTGCACACTCTAATGAGAGTTAGTAGACATGTCGGAGAAACGTTACTTATAGACAACAGAATGTGTTAAAGGGACCATCAAAATAAAGTGAAACCTGATTTTGTTGTATTTTTTACTCTCAGTGAGGACAGAAAAATTCTTTTTTGCTATACACTCTCAGAATAAAAGTACCCTGGGGCGGTACCCTTTCACCTTTGTTCCTAAAGAGTTCATATTAGTAACCCAAAGGGACCTATTGGTACCAAAAGTGCACATATTAGTACCTAAATGGTACATATTGGACCCTTTTGAAAGGGTACCGCCCCAGTGACAGCTTTTGTACCTTTATTCTGAGAGTGTTGCA